>CM070875.1:164065429-164072929 GCA_036365515.1 Torymus aiolomorphi | reverse complement strand
TGTACATATATATTTTTTATATAGGGAATGTTTTTTTTTTTTTTTAATGGTTTTAGAGGGACTTTTATAGGTAAATAGAGTTATGTTTATATTAACTTTTATTTTATTGTTTTTAGTAGAAATGTAAATTTATATCTATATTGATTCCCCTTAGAGGAAGCTTTGCAACAAAAATTGACAAATTTTGTCGGTGACAAAAATTTTCGAGAAAAAAATGTTCAAAAAGATAGTTTAAGGCGATAATATTGAAATTTGTCAATTTTGAGAAAATTTTGTGTGTGTGTGTGTGTGTGTGTGTGTGTGTGTGTGTGTGTGTGTGTGTGTGTGTGTGTGTGTGTGTGGGTGTGTGTGTGTGGGTGCATGGGTGCGTGGGTGCGTGCGTGCGTGCGTGCGTGCGCGCGCGCGCGCGTGTGTGTGTGTGTGTGTGTGTGTGTAAACACTCGATATCTCGAAAACCATTTCACCTATTTTCGTCGGACAAAGCTTATTCTCTTGGTCCCGAAAAAATACTCGGTTTTAATTTTTTATCGATTTTCTTTTTTTTATAACCAAAAAATCTTTAAACTATCTACGTTTTCTGTTTTTAATTTTCAAATTGTCTTTAGTATGTCATGGAAAATGTTCTTATAATTCATAAATTAATTTTTCAAAAAATATTTGGTTATCGACTCAACATTTTATTTACTTATTACGCTTATTGAAGATAATATTTGGTATAAATTTCGAGAGATTATCTTCATTTGTTTTTGAGAAAAAAATTATTTAAAAAAAAACTCATTTTCACTGACACACGATGACAAGAATAAAAACCAATTAATCGTCCTGAAATTTGGTATAGGGGATATAGATTTTTTATATCTTCAAACTGTTCATTGCGCAAAAAAATCGAACTGTCACGACCAAAGGTCTTATATTTGAGGTTGAAAATTTTTTAAAAATATTTTCGAATAGCGTTTTTCAGACAATATTTGATAGATAGAGAAACTTTTGTATAATACAATTAATTATTGTCATATAAAAAATTAAAAAGAGGAATAAATACATTAGTTTGAGGAAGCTAAGTGCCAATGTATATTGGGAGCGGTTTTTTATTAGTGATGATGGTCGGATTAGTGTAAGGATCTGTTTATTTAGTTAAAATTAAAAACATGGTTTTCTCAATATAAAAATATTCATCTTGAATTTTATACTTTCACTTTGCCTTTTTATATATTTATCATTATTAAACACAGAAAACAGATATTTTCATAATTATGTTATTGTTTATCTATCTTAGTGGCAATTTTACTTATTGAACAAAATCACAACATGAAAAAAGCTTATTTAAATGAAATTGAACTTGATTAATCTTTATCATTGTAGTGACATTCTGATAATATAGAATTGAATGAACCTTTAAATTTGTTAAAGCAGGAAACTATGGAATGGAATGAATCACTAGAACTAAATTCAAAAGATAAAGACAAATCATATATTAAAATAACAAATACTTCTTCATACATACATTTTTTAGTCAATAAAACTATAACATAGCTTGATGAAAAACATCATAATTTTTAAATGAATTCAAAATAAGTGCATTAAGGTTGTATTGGCCGTAAGGTCTCATTTAAAAATTTAAGACAAATATTTTGGTCGTATAATTCATCGAAAACACTAATATTCTACAGTACTAAGAGTAAACAAATATGTAAAATGTTTTGTAGAACTATGAAGAAAACTTTACATCGGTTTTAGAACATTGTATTGCTCATTTCTTTCACTTTTTAGTATGACTGAACGCGTTATTACCTAGCTCGCAAAAGCAATTCATTTCAATTGTAATCGATTACAAAAGGTTTTCTTTTACGTATACACAAATGTACAAGAACTAAACACTATTTTTTCAACTTAATTTTTTCAATAACTACGACAAGTCTAGCCATATTCAGAGAATCTTCATAAAAACCCACGTTAATAAAATAAATAAATAAATAAATAAATTTATTGACCATAAAATAATGTTACAAAAGATTTAGAGGTGAACTTGTCACCTTTACAAATCCTTAGAACACTCCTACAGAAGTAAACATAGTTACTTGTACATAGGCTGGTCGTAGACTTAGTCTACCTTAAAACTAAAAAAACTAAAAAAGAAAGAAAATCAAGAATATCTAATTATTTCTATATTTTATAATTTGATCTTAAATACCACCGTATAAACTTTGAAAACTTAATAATCTAAATATTATATAATATATCATCACATAAACTATATAATTTATTATCTTAATTACTAACAATTATTGAATATGCTATATACTATATACTATTCACTATGAACTTTTTTATTTTTTTTTTTATGAACACTTTGGAAGATGTTAATTCCTTGAGATCATTTGTTAGTTTATTAAATTCTTTTATAGCTACATTGTAACTATTTTTCTCACTTATTCGTTTACTTCTTTTTGGCAATTGAATACTCTTATTTCTAGTATTATTCTTATTATTTTTGTACATTTCCTTTAATTTACTGTAATGGTAAGTTATTGCTTCTAATCTGAACAATTGTGAAGGAGTAAGTATATCACTATTTGGCTGAAATCTATTTTTATTAATTATCTTTATTATTTTGTTTTGTGCCCTTTGAATGAGGTTTAGATTATTATTATATGCTCCTCTTCCCATGCTATTATACCGTAATTTATTAAACTATGAAAAAAAGCATAATACATCATCATTAAAGATTCTCTTCTCATAATATTTTTAATTTTGGCAAAAATAAATATTAAATATTTAGTTTTTTTAACTAAGTAGTCAATATGTTTGTCCCATTTCATATTGAAATCAAAAAACAAACCTAAATATTTGTGATATTCTACTCTTCTAAGTGTATAACTACCTATATTAATATTTATTGTGCCAGGGACACTATCACAGTAATTACCATATGTTATATAAACAGTTTTATCCACGTTTAAAGATAACTTATTTAGAGCAAGCCATCCAGAAACATCATTTAGATACTGTTTCATTTTGATCCCCGCTGTCGTCCACGTGTCAACACTTGAAATGATGACGGTGTCATCAGCATAGGACACTATTGATTCGTTTGGCATATCTCTCAGTAGATCGTTTACATAAAGTACAAAAAGTATTGGCCCTAGAATTGTTCTTTGCGGGACTCCAATTGAAATTTCTCTGTAGTTGCTTTTATTTTCATTTATTTTAACTCTTTGTTTTCTACCAGAGAGATAGCTTTTCAGCAATTTTAATGAATTACCTCTTATACCATATCTTTCTAGCTTGTCTAACAAAATTTTATGATTTACCGTGTCGAAGGCTTTGGCTAGATCTAGAAAAGCTGTGATTATAGGTTTACTTTTGTCCAAATTATCATAAATTATGTTAGTTATATAGTTCAATGCATCAGTAGGTCCCCTTCTTTTTACAAAGCCGAATTGTTTATTCGATATTATGTTATATTTATTCAAGAAAGAAAACAGCCTAGTATAAATTATTTTTTCGAAAATTTTAGCTAAATTGGAAATAAGTGAAATTGGTCTATAGTTTTTACAAGTTCTATCTCCACCTTTGTGTAGGGGTACTACTTCAGCCTTTTTTAACTCATCTGGCCAAATGCCTTCTGCAATACATATATTAAATATATGTTGTAGAGGTGTTACTATATAATTTGCAATTACTTTTAAAGTTGTAACATTTATATTGTCTACTCCACTCGATTTCTTTTTCATTGCCTTTATTATTTTGTATATTTCGTAATCATCAGTTGGACTTAAAAACATTGATTCATTGTTTCTATCTGGTAATTTTACTGTATCATTTCCGCAGTTTACAATTTGCTGACTAAGTATATTACCAATTGTACAATAATATTTATTCATAGTATTTGCAATTTCTGTTTTATCCTCAATTTTTTTATTGTTGTCATATATATAATCAATTGATTTATTTTGTACGTTATTTTTTCCTAATTTAGAGTTTATAATATTCCACAACTGCTTTGGTTTGTCGCTATTTTTCCTTACTTGTTCATCTTCAAATTTGAGTTTAGCTTCCTTTATTACTTTATTAAGTATTTTATTGTAATTTTGATATTCATTTTTTAATATTTGACAGTCTGGGTTTTTCTTCCATAACATATATAACTCTTCTTTTTTACTACAAGATACTAGTATTGCTGTCGTAATCCATTTTTTCCTTGGTACTAATTTTTTATTTTTATTTTTTCTTTTTTTAGTAGATTCTTTGGTACAATTATGTATTAATTCTATTAAAGTATTTATTGCTTGATTTGGATCCTGCATCAATAAAATACAGTTCCAATCAACTTTTTTAGCAGTATTTTTAAGGCTACTATAGTTTATTTGTAATATGTCTGTCTGTTTTGGCTGCTCCGTATTTAATTGATTTATATTTATAAGTAATGGATAATGATCGTTGAAAGGATTATTTATCTTATAAAAATCTCTTTTTATATTTTTACTTTTAACGAAACAATTATCTATACATGTACCTTTAGTGTTATACCTAGGTAACTAGGAGTAAATTTATATTCAAGAAAATTATTTAGTACTCTTGAGTAATAATTTTGTCATTTAATTCAAATTTCGTAATATTATCTTCTAAAATATCAATATTAAAATCACCTATAATACAGTGATTTTTTGTATTTTTTTGATCTTTTAAGAATTTTTGCAAGCTATGTATAAATTCCATTTTGGGCACATCGTGTGATCTATAAATCGCCGTAATACTACTAGTCTCTCCAGTCATAAGTTTGACATTTGTATTTATAAATTTCAATCTATCTACCTCTATGATATTTGTATTTTCAATAATATTGTTCATCACGTATACCATTACACCATCGGCTTTGTTTATTTTACTTTCATTATAATAGCTATTATATCCCATTAAATTATAATATTGAGGATAAGGTAAATTCCAAGTTTCTGTACATATTATAATAATAGGTTTTTTATTTAAGCTCTCAATAAAAGCCTCACGTTTTTCAAAATTTGAATTTAAACTTCTAATGTTAATACATAGTATCAAATTTTTTATTTTATTATTCATTTTATTGCAGAGACTTTTATTGAGTTCTTTGACATTTTCAAATTCACTCTCTTTTATAATAACATTATCGAAATTTAATTCTAAATTTTCATTTAGTTTCTGAGAATCACTGATTTCAATTTCTTTCTGTATTAAATTTTCAGAATTCTTATTGTATAGTAGATTATTCATCATTTTGGCGATTTATTTACTTTGTCATTTAATGAATTCAGTGATTCTACAGAAAGTTTTGTTTGTCTTGCTGTTAATGAAGTTGTACTTCTCTCTGTCGTTGATTTGTTGATGTAGTTGCCTACTTTACCTATGTCTTTTGGAACTACGGGTTGAACGCTGTAGTCTGTAGCGTCGATATACTTCTTTACCATCTTTCTAAAAATTTCACATCTGTCATAATCTGTTGCTTCGTGGTTTATTTCATATTTAGTTCCATATTTATTGTTGCTATATGCACAGTTGGCGTATTTTCTGTCTCTTACTACACATTCGCTTGCATTATGCAAACTTGCGCATTTTATACACGTGGCATTGTTGAAGCACTTTTTACTTTTATGACCGTATCTTCCACAATTAAAGCAAGGCTTCACATCCATTATGTCATAAACTATACATTTTTGATGTCCAATATATATTTGGTTTTTATTCTCTCTAATTTCTTTATATATATCAGAAGTAACTTCTATTAATGCTGATTGTGTCCCTTTGTTTTTATTTGTATAGGTATACAGTATCGTACAACCATTATTGTGATTGTTAAAATTTCTCTTATTGATGTCCTCTTGTAGTTGCTCGTCATTCATTTCTTCACAGTTTAGAATTCCAACTATTTTCATTTTTGGCTTATTAAGCTCTTCTATATTTACTTGCACACTCCCGTAAGATGAGAGTTTAGTATTTCCACAGCCTTATCTACACTTTGAGTGTCACATACATTTAAAACTATCTCATTCTTATTTTTCTTTTCAAATACTTTATTTGTTTTTATTGATTTATCTTGAACTAAGTAGTGTGTTATTTTTTGTTTTAATTGTTGTAACGTTTCCTCTTCATTGGTTTTTTTATTGTTATTCGTGGTATTCGTTTTGGTTTTTGTATTTTACCTACTGCAATTTCAGCATAGGTATTTTTACTGTAGCTTTTACTTACACTTTCTCTTTTTTTATTAATTCATTTAGTAGATTATTTTTGTCTAATAGTTGCTCTTTTAATATTTTGTTTTTATCTTTTAATTCTTTTGTTAGGTCTCTTAATAATTCGTTTTCTACTTTTATGCTCTCCAGTTCTGTATTTTCAGAAACGTTATCTTGACCAAAGATATTATCTATATCCATCTGTGTTTCATAGTGTGCTTGTTTTGATTTTTGTTGTAACGTCTCTTCTTGTTGCATTTGAATTATTTGCTACTGTTGTTGTTCTTCAATTAATCTTTCTTGTTCTTGTTGCTTTATTTCCATTTCTGTAATTATTCTTACAAACCTCTGTTCGTTTTTTGAAACTGCACATTTTGTGTAGTTTTTAATTTGCGCCAATATAATTTTCGCTTCGTTCGTCAACATGAGGTCTTTATTTATTGAGGTTATGTCTACCTCGGCATGGCCTTTACATATGGCAAGAGTTTCACTTAGCACTATTCCACAATTTCTTCTCACAAAATCCTTCAGGTGATATACATCTTCACAAATAATACAAACCACCGATTCATACTTTGTGTCGTCGTGGCACTTGTAAAATTTTCCTCCGGAGCGATCCGGAGGTTTCTTTCCTTTCGACGCCATGTTGGCAGTATGATAATTTTAAACTACAATATTTCGAAAACTATCTCGCAAATCATGTTCAAATTTGGCAGAGACGTTTATAATGATATTATTGACCCACTGACGAAACTTTATTGATCTCACATTATTTTTTACATATAGCCCATACAATCTTAACATTTCTCTTGTAAATAAAAAAGAAACCGTTCATTAATTATACAACTTCTTTTGTAACTTAAAAAAAAAATCAGCGCGCGAAGCGCGCGTGTCGAACTCTAGTGATAGAAATAAGCAAATGAACGCTTTCGAAAGGAAACCAAGAGTTCTAAGATCACCTCCAAATAAACAATTGAACCGATTTTCATTACAAACTTATGCTAACGTATCGTTGGACTCAAAAACAGAGGAAAATACGGAAATAGTTTCAATTCCATCGACTTCAAAAACAGGCCTTAACGAACTAGAAGAAACGGATTCACGAACTTCAGTTAATTTAAACAAAAAGCAGAATATTACAAAATCCACACAAGAACAAAATATAAATAATCTTTTAATTCCGGAAATAAAACAAGATAGTATATCACTAAATACTTTTTATACACCGAATGTACCAGGTCAAAGCCATGTATTTTTTAACGACTCAGCATATTTAGAAGACGACAAGCAACAC